>VSMD01006492.1:0-12573 GCA_008750895.1 Mirza zaza
GCAGGTCGCCCCACTGGCCTGAGCCCGTGCCCCTCACCCTGGGGACACTCCGCCAGCCCACGCGCCTCCCATTGCTCCTCCCTTCTGCGCTCCGCCCTCGCCCCCTTCTGTGCTCCACCGACCCTCCGATTCAACCACCTCAGCGTGTTGTGCACAGTGCTGGGAGGCAGCCAGTGACACACCCACAAAGGAAACCGTGTCACTTTGGATAGTGCTACATTCTAGGAAGAAACCACCTCAGGAAGGCGAGGTAGATGGTGAGTGGGGGCCAGGGGGCTGCCTTAGGTGGGCCAGGGGCAGAGGGAGCCAGGCTGGGCTGGGAGGAAGCCAGCCCGCAGTGTCTGGAAAGGAGGCTGCAGGGAGAGGCGACCGAGGCCGGAGCAAGCTTGGGGCTCACTGGGACAGGACACCCCAGGCCAGGGCCAGGCCGGCGGTCACAGGAAGGAGAGAGCCCGGCGGGCAGGGGCTCTCTAGGGCCATGGGGAGTCCCCAGGGCGTTTGGCAGGACCCGCGACTGAGGCGATCCCTTGGGCCCCAGTCGAGAAGGGCCTCTCTGGGCCTCCCCACGGCACCTGGCGGTGGTCGTGGGTGCAGTGTCCGTCCTGAGCGATGGGCCGCGTGTGCCCCTGACAGCAGGGGTGTGCAGGAGCCTGGCGAGTCACAAGCGCTGTCATGCCCTGGGACACAGAGGGAAGGTACTTTTAGGGAAAACCTCGCCCCATGGCTGTGCTCGGTGGCCTAGTCCCCACCCAGCCCTGGCCTCCCCTTGGGCTCCTTTCTGCCCAGTCCCCAGCCCATGCCCCAGGCCGTCTCGCTGCAGGGCGTCTTGGGTGGGGTGCAGGGCCCAGCGCGGGAAGTCAAGGACCCGTGGTCCTGGGCCCGCATCAACATCTGGAGAAGGTCGCTGGTCCCCGGCTGCTGGTGTCTCGTCAGCACCTCCCTCAAGGCGCCCTGGATCGAGGACAGCCCCTGGCCATCTCCACTGCTGCTCCCCAGGCAGGAACCCTGGCTCTGCCGGCTCCTGCTCCGCACCTGGGCCCAGGAAGGACTCCCGGAGAGTGGCCACCTGGAGGAAGCTCCCGGGAGTCCCTCTGGAGGGAGCCCCCTGAGGCGACGCTGGGGAGCTGGTCACTCTGCAAACCCCGCCGTGTCCCTGCCGGTGTTCAGGACACACAGAGAGGCACCAAGCAGGCACAGCCTCCAGAGACCCCCTCCAGAGTCACGGGTCACAGGGACACGGCTGAACCACCTAGTGGCGCCTGTCTCCCCTTCTGCCGCTTTCCTTCCATCCAGGATCCCCGACAACGAAGTCTGCCAAGGGCAGTGTCGGCTTCCAGAAAGGGTTAACCCCAAGGACAGTGACGGGAGCGGAGCAGGCGCCCTTGCCAGGGTGTGGCCAGGACAGGCGGGCACAGCAGGCTGCCAGCTCAGGGAGGACCAAGCCCAGGACCATCACTGTCCCCAAGAAAGTGCTGTGAAGGAAACTTGTGCTGCCCGGCCCAACGGGGCTAGGCCCCAACCCAGCACAGGGAGGACCTGCTCTTGCGCCCTAACGGGGCTCAGCTGCGGGCCGGGTCCTGGGTCCTGGGGGAAGTAGTGGGTGCAGAAGAGGGGGTGGGGGTTGGCTGGGACCTCTGGGCTGCAGAAAAGAAAGGGCGTGTTCAGGTCCACGGGTCCCCGGGCCACGCCCAGGAGTGTGGTTGGGGACGCGGCGCACAGGAGCGGAAAGCCAGGGCGCTGTGAGGCCTGAGGGTGCCCCGACGGCCCGGGCCCAGGAGGCCCAGCTGGGCAGGTGCTGGGCCAGGCCGCCCTGGCTCCCGCTCCCCAGGGGGCGCCCGGCGGGCCTGGGAGGAGGAAGCAGAGGGGGCGCCACGCTGCGCAGCCGAGGCCATGGGCGCGCGGGCCTGCGCGCTGCTGCTGGCGCTGCTGCTGGCGCGGGGGGCCCACAAGAAGCCGGGTGAGCTCCGGGGCGCCGCCGCCGGGCTGGGGGTGTGGGGGCGGCTCGGGGATCCGGGGGGGCGGCACGGGGGTGGCGGGGGCAACAGGGGAGCTGCGGGTCCCGCGCGGGGGGGGCGCAGGTAAAGGCGGGGGCGAGTGGGGTGCGGAGGCTCGGGGAGCTCACCTTCTTGCCTCCTCCCAGAGACGCAGGAGGCCGAGCTGTTGTCAGGTAAGGCGCCCGGAACGCGCCTCCCTGCGCGGTGCACGGGGACGGGGCGCAGAGGGCGCCTCATCTCTTCCTCTCCCGCCCTAGGATCGAAAACTCGTTGGTGTTCGAAAGTAACTGATGGGCCCCGGGGGTGGCGCGGGCCTTGCATACCACGTGGGCGAGCCCCCAGTCACCTTCCTCCACCCGGACAAGAACCCAGGAAGCTCGCGGGGGTCCTGGGAGGCCGCGCGGATCCCCGGCGACCGCTGCACGCGTCGTGGGGGCGAGGCCGGGAGGGGCGGGCCTGCTGCATGGCTGAGCCGGGTCCGTGTGTCCGTCCCAGGTCCCTGCGGCCAGCAGACCATCCCGCCGCGCGTGGTGGGTGGAGAGGACTCGGCGATCGGGCGCTGGCCATGGCAGGGGAGCCTGCGGCTCTGGGACTCCCACACTTGCGGAGCCAGCCTGCTCAACCGCCGCTGGGTGCTCACAGCTGCGCACTGCTTCCAGGAGTGAGTCTGGGCTCAGGTGCGGGTGGCTGGCGCCGGAGCGGGAAGGTGGGGCTGCTGACCTTGGCCACCAGCCTGGGTGGGCACATTACATGTGGATATGGCCTGGTGTTCTCCTGGGCTCCTGTTCTGTTGCAACCCATTACATTCACTCCAGTTCCCTTTCGTGCTCTTGGATGGAACCCTGTTCAGGTTCTTCCGGAATGTTCTTCCAGAATATTTCTATGTTCATCTGGGGGTATTCTTTTTTTTTCCCCTTAACTCAAATGGCACTACCCTCTGTGCCATCTGCCCTCATTCCACCTCTGGTGGCTGCGTGCCACAGGAGTGCAGGACAGGGAGGAGGGGCACCCGCTGGGCACTGAGCCTGGCTGCGGCGAGCACTCCCAGGGAAGCTGTGCTGGCTGCGTCCTGCTGGGCGCCCACACCCCCGGGCACGTCTGCTCTTTCTTCTTCTCCGCTGCCCCAGGGTCCCGCTGCAGGGGTCCTGCTGGAGGGCTCCTCTGGATTCCGGTATCCTTAGGACAGCTCTGTGAGCTGACAAGACCCCACCCTCCCTCCCAGTCCCCAGGTTCTGACACTTTGGCTGTGGCCTCTCTGGGCTGCCCCATGTCTACAGGGGCTGTGGTGCCCAGGAGAAGGACTTGCTAATGGCGCCCGGGAGAAGGAGTAGCAGCCCCACAGCCTCACCTCCCGCATCGGGGCCCAAACCTTGTCAGGGCCCCTGACTGCTCTCTTCTCCCCACCAGGTCTAGTGACCCCTTTTCCTGGTCGGTCCAGTTTGGCGAGCTGACTTCCCTGCCATCTTTCTGGAACCTTCAGGCCTACTACAATCGTTACCAGGTGCAGAATATTTACACGAGTCCCAGGTACCTGGGGACGACATCCTATGACATTGCCATGGTGAAGTTGGCCACCCCCGTCGTGTACACTAGCCACATCCAGCCCATCTGTCTCCTGGCCTCCACATTAGAGTTCGAGAACCGGACGGACTGCTGGGTGACCGGCTGGGGGAACATTGAAGAAGATAAATGTGAGGCTGGGGTCAGGCGGGTCTGGGGGGGTCCTACCTTCATTTGCTTTTCCCTGTGACTCAGGCACAGCAGCCCCGTCCTTGGCCTGGGCACGGTGGGACCCCCTACCGGCCTGCTCCCCTCCTCTCCTCACCTGCCTCTCTGCGCTGGCTCCCACCTGCCAGGGCAGGAACCAGACACTCAGCTCTTGCTGCCCCAGACTGTGGGGGCCACAGGGAGGCCAGGTTGGCTCAGGCTACAGGGGGTGGGAGTGGGGAGAGCCTGGTGACAGAGGCCTCAGCCACTTCCCCACGATGCTCACGCACTCTCAGGCGTTAGCTGCTCCCTCCAGGTCCTCCGTGCCTGGCTGACTCCATAGCCTGAGGCCATTTGTCTCCTTGAACTTTCCGTGCAGTGCTCCTGCAGCCTCAACTCAGCGCTGCAGTCCCACTGGGAGTCCCCGTGGGCCTGACCTCTCATCCCTCAATACGAGTCCCCCGAACGCGCTGGGCACAGCACCCGGAGAGGTGCACTGGAGCCCCCAGCACCCCAGACTGGTCATGTTCACTTTGCCAGAATGCCCATTCCCGTGGCTCCCTGGCCTGGCCCATGCACGCAACATCCTGTGGCAGTTGTGACAGGACCAGATCCAGCTCCTTGCATACATGCTATGTGCTCAGTACTCTTCTAGACTTGGGGACCCAGGAGTGAGCAAGGCAAAGCCCTGTCCCTCCTGGAGCTTACTCAGGGATGAAGCGGGGAACATTCTCATACCCATTGGGCAGAGTTTTGGGGATTTCGCAAGGCACCAGACCTCGTAAATGTTGGAGAAGTTAGGGCTCATTGGCTCAGGCAGGGGCTATCACCTCCATCCACCAGACAGGGAAATTGAGGCCCAGGGGACAGCTCTAACAGCCTGTCCACCCACGGAGTCCTTCTGTGATATAGTTGAGCACCTACAAGGTGCTGGGCTCAAACTGGGAGTCATCAAGAGGAACATGCCAGGCACGGTGGGTGCCCCAGAGACATCCATCCACAGCTCGTGCCACCCCTCCTTAGAGAGGTGGCTCAAGTTGCTGTCTTTCTCTGTCTCCCCATCCCCCAATAGCTCTGCCATCTCCCTACACCCTCCAGGAAGTGCAGGTTGCCATCATAAACACCTCCATGTGTAACCACCTGTACCAACAAAGCGATTTCCGCATAGACATCTGGGGAGACATGGTTTGCGCTGGTTATGCCCAAGGCGGCAAGGACTCCTGCTTCGTGAGTGTCCTTTCCACCACGCCCAGTCCCAGGGCTAAGAGCAGCCTGTGTCCCTTACCTCATGTGATCCGTACACCAACCCTGGGAGGCAGAGGCGGTGGGCCCCCTTTGCACATGCAGGAACTGAGGCTTGGTGACTGCCCGGGGGAGTAGGATTCGCACCCAGCCCCATGGCCCCTCCAGCTCTCCCAGCCTCTGCCGCTCCCTGAGCCTGCCCCAGGCTGGTCTCACCACATTGCTCCCCAGGGTGACTCAGGTGGACCCTTGGTGTGCGACAAGGATGGACTGTGGTATCAGGTTGGAGTCGTGAGCTGGGGAGTGGGCTGCGGTCGGCCCAACCGGCCTGGTGTCTACACCAATGTCAGCCAGCACTTCGAATGGATCCTGAAGCAGATGACCCGGAGTGGCATGCCCAGGCCAGACCCCTCCCTGCCGCTGCTCCTCCTCACGCTGCTCTGGGCTCCCCGACTCCTGCAGCTTGGGGCTTGAGTGTCCTGTGCCCGTGAGATCGAGTCGCCTGCTGAGCCAGGCTCTGGTCTCTCCTGTCCTGTGTGCCAATAAACACGTTTGAGTGACGCCTGGCAGAGTATTCCTCCAGCCTGGGGGCTCCCTGATGACTTCCTCCCAGTCACCCATGTCCAGTTCAGCCCCTGAGCTGCCCTAACCCCTTAGTCCTTGCCCGCCCACGTGCATCACCCCAGGTTTTGTTAGAAACGGCAGAGCTGTCTCCGGGAGGATACTGGATGGAAGAGCAGCAGCAGCTGCAGCGTGTCCGGGGCTGGGAAGGCTGGGGGTGGGGGTGCCAAGGAGGAAACACTCCCAACGTCCCCATCCCAGGCTTCCCTGGCACACGCACACCAGACACTCCGGGTCTCACCACAGACCCTGCAAGGCTGGCTGAGGCCAGGACCTGGTTGGTACAGGGAGTTTATCTGGCAGGGGTCCCAGGGAGCAGGTGAAAAAGGAGGGACGCCAAGGCAGGGGAGGTAAAAATGCTAATGGCTTGTACCAACATTGAGGTTCCACTTGCTGGCAATAGAGGCACAGTCCTGCTGGGGCCTCAGCATTGGCCCACTGAGAACAAGGACTCTAGGGGAGGACAGTTCTCTCTTGACACCCTCTCCCCTGACCCTGCACATGTTGGGGGTGGTCCTGGGGCACAAGATGCTCCAGAGTGCAGCTGCCCCCAGGCGAGGCTGTGAGCCCTGAGGGAGTTGTAGCAGCTGCACCGTAAGTGGCTGGGGCAGGTTACTGGGAGGCCGTCAACCGTGTGTCCCCCATCAGTGTCCCCTGACCCCAGCATCAGTGTGGCCAAGGGACCAGCCCAGCAGGGCAGACTCAGTGGGCCCTCTGAGCTGTGAAGGCAGATCTGCACTTGCCAAGATGCCTGAATGCTGTGAGCAGAAGGTGGGAGGGGCTCTGGCCTGACTCCGCCCCCTCCCCAGCCCACAGCCCTGTTGCATGGAAAATGCATCCACCAGCGGCAGACCTCCCAGGTCACCGGTGAGCCTGGGAAGCAAGGCTGGAGGAGCTTCTGGCTCCCCACACCGGGGCGGGGTCAACCCGTGGAATGTACTCCCCATTCTGCACTGTCCGGGGTCCACTTCATCTACTTGGGGACGGAGCGGCCTGGGCACTGGCTGTGGCCCCGTCTCCTTGCGCCCCTTGCTCATGGAGGGGTTAAAACCCACTGAGAAGACCGGGCCTGGTGGCTCACGCCTGTAATCCTAGCACTCTGGGAGGCTGAGGCGGGAGGATCACTCAAGATCAGGAGTTCAAGACCATCTTGAGCAAGAGTGAGACCTGATGTCTACTAAAAATAGAAAGACATTAGCTGGACAACTAAAAATATATAGAAAAACTTAGCCGGGCATGGTGGCGCATGCCTGTAGTCCCAGCTACTTGGGAGGCTGAGGTAGTAGGATCGCTTGAGCCCAGGAGTTTGAGGTTGCTGTGAGCTAGGCTGACGCCACGGCACTCTAGCCTGGGCAACAGAGCGAAACTCTGTCTCAAAAAAATAAAAATAGAAAACCCCAACAGGGAACCAGTGCAGCCTGCAAGTGACACTGCTACAGCACCCTCCACTCCTGCCCCAGTCCCACTGTCCCTGTCCACTCCCCTCCTCACTCTGCTGCACCTCCCCGGCTACATGGGGCCCTGTGTGCCCACCCTTCTCTTCCTCTAGCCTTTCCCGACTCTGTTTTCTCCGTACGGAGTGTCCCCCCTTTCTTGGGAGACCCCTGCTCTGGATACAGGCCTCCATCTAGAAGTTGGCTCTTCCCTGGGCCTGGCCCCAGGCTCCCGTCCCTCTAGCCCATCGCTCTCATTTTATTCCTTTCGCCAAGGGCCGCAGTTCGTTATCGCACGTGTGGCATCTCCCAGGTGGGTGGCCCGCACCTGCAGCAGCCGTGGGCCAGAGGCCTGCACTGTCCGGCCCGGGCTGGGCGGTGCCGGAGGAGCTGCCGTGGTCGGCGCCGGGGGCGCCTAGCCACAGTGCTGCCTCTGGCCCCTGCGTGGGCGCCGTGGCATTGTTCCAGCTGGAGGGGGTGCCGGTGACAACTCCATGAGGAGGGCAGTGGGGCCCTACACCCGGAAGTCTCTTGGGGTCTGAGGCTGGTGGAAGGAAGGAGCTCTCGGCCATAGCCACTCCTCAGGACTGGGAAAAGGCGAGGGGACAGATCTGGACGCCTACCAGGACATGCACGGGACAAGCGCCATGTACCATTGAAGTGTCCTCCGCCTCCCGCCCCACTGGGCACTCCCTGGAGGCCCAAGGCAGCCACTGGGTGGCCTTGAAGAGCCCCCTGCCGGGTGGCTCTAGTCAGTGGCTCTTGAGGATGACAGTGTGGGCGCCTGGGCGCAGGAGGGGGGCGCCACCACCCCTGCCAAGCGCAGCCCACGCCCGACACATCCTGCCCAGAGCAGGGACCCCGGGCTGGGGAGAAAGTGGGCCCAAGAGGGTGCCCTGGAGCTCACTGCCCAGGATTGTGTGGCCTGGGGGTGCGCAGACCCCTGGGTGAAGCTTTGAACCGTAAGGAACCGGGGTGACCCAGCCCCTCCCAGCACATCTGTGCCCCCACCCTCCTCTCCTGAGCCAGGGACAGCAGCCCTGGCAGAGTTTGGATCCCTGAGATGCACCTGCTGGCCTCAAACCCTTGCCCCACCACTGTCAGGCCCAAGACCTTGAGCTGGTCACCCAGGCTCTCTGGGACTCAGCTCCTCAAGTGCAGAGCAGGAGTGGTTGTTCGGGAAGTCACCCGGGGGATAGGAAGAGTGGGCCAGGTCTAGGCCTTTGTTAGTTTCCTGTGCTGCTGTAGGAAATGACCATGCTTTGAGGGGCTCTGTCCCCAGCTGTCTCCGGCTCTGGCCTTTGCCCAAAGATCCCTCTGGCTGGAACGCCCTCCTCTCCTCTCCTCTCCTGGCTGGAACATGTCCCCTCTGGCAATTCTCCCTCATCCTTTAAGACTTAGCTCAGACAGCGCCTCCTCCAGGAAGACTTCCCCGAGCACGCCCTCGCCGCCTCACCTCTGGGCAGGTGCCTGCGCACAGCCCCCGCATGTGCGCCCATCAGTGCAGGTGCTACCGTGACCTGCCACCATCTGCTTCTGCGTCCGCCCCGTGGGCAGCCAGGCCCGCAGCCGCACACCTGGCCCCGTCTGTGCACCCAGGGCCCGGGAGCCCGGTGTGCACGCCCTTGGCAAATGACCGCTGCGTGAATGGGTGAACCAGGGGCTGCCCTGAGGCCCCGTGGCCGCTCAGACGAGCCTGGCACTGAGCCCGGCCAGGAGAGGCAGCGGATGGGCCCGGGGGACGGGGCAGTGGAGGCCCTGGAGGCAGACTCCTCAACGACCGTGGGGTCAGGGTGTGGTCTCTGCGGGCCGCCTCTCGTCCTTAGCAGAGTCCCCTCTGCCCCACCCCTCAGCTCGCTTCTCTGGGCTGCAGCCCAGGGGCTTCGTGCCCCGGGAGGCGGGAAGGCTCGGGCGCTGTTGGTGGTGCCCAGGAGCCAAGCACCACACTGGACGCACTGTCCCTGCAGAAGCTTTATTGATTGGTGACGTCGGATTCAGTGTCACCGTTACCCCAGGACTGTTAGCCCACCACACCCTAGCTGGCTTCAGCATTGTCACCTTGCAGTAACTATTGCCAAATAAGGGCATCATCTGCTGCCGCAGCACTGTCCTCCTCAGCCGAGGTGCTGTCCTCCACCGACTCGGTGCTGTCCTCCACTGACTGGGTGCTGTCCTCCACCGACTCAGTGGTGTACTCCGCTGACGCGCCACTGTACCGTTTCGGGAAATCCCAGGTAAAGCCGATGCCCTTGAGGCCGAAGAGTCCGTACTGGCCAAAGATGCCCGTGAGCACCTGTCCATCTTGGCTGGGGAAGGCAGAGAACTGCTTGCCAACGTTCTTCCCAAAGGAGATGCAGCCTCTCATGTCGGTGCACACGGCCAGGTAATGGATTAGCAGGTTGAATGCGCCGTGGATCTCAGTGATGTGTTCGCCTGGCCACAGGAGGAGCTCCTGGCTCGTCCCACCCGAGGCGCCACGACGATCATCCCAACTGTCTCCAAATTTCACCTGGATACTGCGAGGGAGGTGAAGTTTGAAGCCATCGGGGCAATCCAGCCCCTCCCAGGGTTTCCGTGCCCCACCCTCCCCTCCTGACACAGGGACAGCAGCCCTGACAGAGTGGCGTCCCGAGACAGACCTGCTGGCCTCAAGCCCTTTCCCTGCCACTGTCAGGCCCGTGACCTTGAGCTGGTCACCAGGTTGTGTGGGGCTCGGCTGCTCATGTGCAGAGCAGGAGTGGTTGTTGGGGGGTCGCCCAGATCACGGTAGGAGAGCCCGTGTGGACGAGGTCATCACAGCCCTTAGGAGGGGCCACAGCTGTCCCCACAGCTCACAGCGGGGCTGTCCCTGGCCAAGCTGGGGCTCCTGAGCCCAAGTCACCCCTGACGGAGCAGCTCCCGGGGCTGACGAGCAGCTGACTTCCCACATTCTCCTGCCCACCCAGCCGGGCGTCTCTGTCCCTCCCTGCCTGGGTGCTGTCCTCGACACCCGCCCCCCCCATAGCCCCACCCACATGTCCCCCTCTGCTGTTGGGCCCTTCTCCCCTGCCCTGTCCCGGGACCCCAGCGCCCCTCAGTGCAGAGCACAGATCCACCCCAGGCCTTGAGCAGGGACATCTGAATATGAGGGGAATGGCCCGGGCTTTCTGCCTCTAACAATTGCGGTGAGGCGTGCTCAATCAGTGGTCCACTCTGACCCTCAACTCCTGTGTTCTCTACCTTCCCTTGATGTTCCCATCAGCCATTGGGGCTGGGAGGCCATTTCTGCTCGAGCGCAGTGTGGGCGGAAAGCAGAAGGCAGGGAACGGTCACCTCACCCTCCCAGAGCAGCACAGGGAGCAGGGGCAGGATGTACGGGGCACCCGGAGGGAGGGGGCAGGTGAGGGGAGAGGAGGTGGCTGAGGAACAGGGACACAGGGAAGGGAGGTGTCCGGGGGCTCCGAGGGCCCAGCTGGCCTCAGGGAGTCCCAGGGGCCAGGCAGGGCGTTGCCAGGCTCTGGCTGCGTTGGGACAGGGTGTCGCGCTGTGGCCTGGAGCCCACTCACCCTCTGATGTTGTTAAGGACACCAATGAACACCCGCAGCCCCGTGATTTCACCATTTTGGCTCCCAGAGGTGCTGAAAGAGGTGCCTCCTCCACGCCCGAACTGCTCTGCAGGGACGAGAGAAACGGGAGGGAAGCCCACTCAGGGATGAGCAGGTGGCCTTGCAGCACAGGGGACGCACCCCTCTGGGCAGACAGGGTGGTCTAGGACCAGAGTCCCCCTGTGACAAGGCTGGGGTGAGTCGGGACTTACGGGCGGCCCAGCAGGGGCGGCTCCCCAGGAGTGCGATTGTCAGCAGCAGCAGCATGGCCTGTGGCGCGTCCGGGGCTCTGGGGGGAAGAGGAGAGGCCTCCTGACTCCCACTGGGACAGTCTGCACCGGGGACTCTTGCTGTGGCTGGGCGCCCTCCACCTGGCCTTTATACCCTCCGAGCGCCGTGGCCCCAGTCCAGGAGGAAGGAGCGAGGGGCCACCAGGGCCAGGAAGGGGCTGGCGGCGGGGCTCTTCCTGGGGGAGGCTCCCGGTCGCGCAGTGTTTGCTGTCCTGGCCCCGCAGCCTACACAAACAGCACTGGGGACAGTAACAGGCATTTTATGGTCACCTCTGTGTTCTTTCTCATCAGCACCTGCACATGCCTTTTCTGCAGAGGTGGGGAGAGCCTTGCTCAGAGCCTTCTCCAGCTCAGCCAGACAGGAGTCAACAGGGCGGGCGAGGCCAAGTGCCCACGGACGCTCCGCCACGGGCAGACCCTGTGTGCCGGGTGCAGGCGTAGGGGGGATGAACCTGCATTGATGGGCTCATAGGCCACGGGACGGAAGGACAGCAAAGGTGCAGTCGGTGCCCTGAGGGGAGGCAGAGGGTCGGGGGAGGGCCACTGTCCCGGCCAGGCCTTCTGAGAGCGCCAATGGCAGGCCGAGGGCCGCCTTACCTGGGCGATGGCTGGGCCCACAGGGAGCCCTGTGCAGGTAGACGGGGACCCCTGTTTGCATGAGACCCTCGTGTGCAGATGTTTCATCCCAAGGATTTTGAGGGAAACAAAGCCACCTGTCTGGGAAGGAACGGAGTCTGGGGAAGCGGTCGGCTTATAGGGTAAGGATGGGGGAGAAGGGACAAATGTCCTGGGACACCCACCGAGAGCAGGTGGAGGGACCGAGAGCAGCTCAGTGGGGTTCCGTTCGTGTCCTGTGCACAACTGGTGCGACGTGGCGGCTGAAGCCCAGGCCGTGCAGGGCCTCCGACCGCTGGGGACGGCCCGGGGCGGGCGTTACCAGCACAGCGCCGCAGCCAGCCGCACTCGGCCCAGGCCCGGCCTCGCTCTCGCTGGGGGGTCTTGGGCGCTGGCTTCGCGGCTCTGTGCTGTGACGGCCTCACCTGCTCTACCTGGATCAGCATAGAAGCCCCCAGGGGGCGGCCGTGAGGACCCGCGGGATTCGCCATGGAAGGGCGGTCACTGGTAGCTTGACTTCACGCGGTGCGGGCAGGTGCGCTACGTTCTTCTCTGGAAAGAGCAAAGATTAGAGACACGGGACGTGCCCACCTGGAGACGGCGTGTGCACCGCGGGCGTCCTCACCGGGCTCCTGCGGGCCGGGGTGGCAGGAGGGCTCCCGCTGCAGGGGCTTGGCCCGAGGGCAGCAGGCCGGGGCAGCCGCGTGTCCAGACCCCCACGCGCGTGGAGGAAAGGGGTGCAGAGAGCGGCGGTGAGTGCGCAGCCCGCCCTGCAAGTGCGGCTCAGGGAACAGGGGACGCTGGGCTGTCGGGATGACAGTGGGGGACTGCAGGCGGGGACTCCGTGACCTGCGCCAGGTGCCTGGCCAGGGCGGCCACACTGTGGCTGAAGGCCAGACCGGCCTCCGCCCGCGCCCACACGGCGCAGGAGCGAAACGTGCGTTTCACGTGCTAAACTGTTAGAATTAAAAAAACACTGTTTTATGAGAGATGACAGTTCTGTGAGATTCGGATGCCGGTGTTCACAGGCGCTACCGGCCCGCGGCCACGTGCCTTCAGGGCCTGTCGAGGCCTCGGGAGGAGCCTC